>CM073133.1:45386791-45429291 GCA_037039145.1 Fundulus diaphanus
AGCCTGATATTCAAGCCGGACATAGGTCACGTTTAAAATTTTTATTTTAAAGTGAAGAAAGTAACAGGGAAGACAGGCAAGCAGGAATGGTTGCTGGCAGGTACAAACTTGACCAGGTGCAGCCGATGTGCTCCCAGCATGGGCAGAGAAAGACACAGATTCCATAGGAACGACCTAAACCAGGCAGTGCACACAAGCACTAGTTAAGGCAACTAGAGAGGGCGACAACAGGTATAGGATAGGCAGGCAGGGCAACATTGGGCAAAATAACATGCAGCTAGCGAGACCAGATGATACTTTATGGCAGGGAGTGGTTGAATGAGGCAGGTATATATAGTGAGAGAACCAGGTGGAATGACTTGGGGTAGTTAGTGGCAGCAGCAGGTGGAGCTGATTATGGTGCTGAGTGGTGGCTGGGAGGTGACCGAGATAAGTGGATCATGGAGAGAGAAAGGTTTATTCCAAAACAGTCCAAAACATAAACAAACAACCCCAAGTCATGACAATTTCTTAGTTTTAAAATAAGTCTTATAATAAGATTTTAAGCAGGATTTTTAACAGTTACTTATCATGGCATAAGGTCTTTTCTGACCCTATTATAAATCATTTCAGGACTCCTTATGGAAAGTTGGCTTAAAAGCACTGTTATGAATATTTTAATGTAATAGTTATAAAAAAAAAAGTCAGAACTATTTAAAATTGGTACCACCACCAGATAGGCCTCGAAATTCTGATGAGTACAAATACATACAAAAACACCTTTAATTAATAAGCCAAAATAAGGTCAGAAAAAGTACTTTTACATTATGTCAACTCAAAAATCAACACTAATTCAGGGGTGAATCATGACTGTTAAACTGCACATATCTAACTTTACATTGTGTTTGAAAGATTGGAATAATATTTTTTTATGTAAATTGTCAGGTATAGGCTTTTGGTTTTTATTTGGCTTTTTCTGCCTGGCCCTCTTCAAATATAAAATCAATCCTCTTATCCTCTCAACAGCAGCTATCCGGAAGATTTTGGCCCTACTGCAGAATTACATTCAAGTGGTGTGATTTATTCATAGCGCAAAGATCAGTGTCTCAAGTCGTGCTGTAGTTACGCACCATATTCCGTTTGATCCCACGGCCGACATGTTTATTTTGGTTGTAATATGCAGGCTACAAAAGAGCAGCAGGGGGATACCAGGCATGATGAAATTACAGGGAATTTCAGTTTGAAGGAAGAGATGGTTTATAATATGCTGTTTTTCCAGTTCCAATCATTATTACTATTCTGTTATAAAATATATATTTTATTTTGGGATATATGTGTGGAAAATGGAGATAAAACAAAGTGGGCCATGTGTGGTAACGAAACTTTTCCATTAGAGATATTAGCCAGTGGTGCATTTTGTTTCCATAGCAGCATGATAACGACAATAAAAACACAACTCTGGTAAGGAAGTGTAGATCTCCACTACAGGATTTCTCAGAAAAATTAAGCTTAGGAAAAAAAACTTTGCTCATTCTTCTTGAGCTCCTTTTAAACTCTGGATGGCATAACTTGAGGCAGCAGGACTTGACACATACTGCACAGCCAGGTTTGACAGTAAGCATTGAAGTACGAAAGAATAACTCTAAAGCCTGCTTCCCTACTGATGGGTTCATGCCACTGGTACAGGAGTAAGTAGTTTTAAGCAAACAGTGGGATCCACTTCACAGCGTGACCTACACTTTATCACTAAATACTAACATTTCAGATCCTTCTAGTGACTCAATTTCCAAAAAAAATGACCAGCAACAAATCAAATTTCTGGTGGTTATTGGAGATTGACCTGAAAGCTTATATCTTACCAAATCCTCACCATGAGCAGCTACTTAGAACACTCAAAGGTAGCAAAGTCTTTGAGCAGGAACCGCTTCAGCCAGATCATATGATATTCACCTCTCCATGCACAGCAGAGGTTTCCAACTCCAGTCCTGGAGAGCTACTATCCTGCAACTTTTAGATAAATCCCTTCTTCAACACCCCTGAATCAAATGGTTGAATTTCCACCCTCAGTGTTTCATTTAGCTCTGCAGGGGCCTGGTAACCGGTCACTCACTGGATGCAGGTGTGTTGGAGAAAGGATGTTGCAGGGCAATACCTCTGCAGGCCTGAACATTGGAACCCCTGGTGTACAGAGTAGAGATGAATTATTCAGTGTCTATCAATCCTGGTACTCAAGAGCCACTGTCCTGCATTTTTAGGTGCTCCCCTCCTGCCACACATCTGATGTAAATGAAGCGTTTATGAACATGCATCTAACAGCACTTAATGACATGCTGAGAGGTTAAAGGTATACTATGCAACCGGGGTTGATTTTCCAGCGAGGCTCCCCCCAGAGGGCGAAATTAAAAGTGCACTGTCGTAAAGATGCTCAGCTGTTCTCCTGGTTTCTCCGTCAAGCCAGGCGCGGTTGTTTTGAGCTTAAGCCGGGCATACACTGTACGAGTTTTTCAGTCGTGGTACTTATATACATCTCAAACTGTGTGACAGAACCGCAGGGTTAAAAAGTTCACCGCTCACAATCTGTGTTCTCACACTGTACGGCGCGACGCTCGGACGCGACCGGAGTGCTCACACTGTACGTCGTGCCCCGGTGGGTGACAGGGACCCAGACCAGGGGGTCGAGCCCGGCTCGGGTGAGGCCCACGGGAGGCACCGGGGGTCGGGGGGAACGGAGGGGAGAGAGGAAAGACGAGAAGCGTGGCACGACAGACCGCCCGCAACCCCCCCCCGCCCACGAGCGGAGGCGTACGGAAACAGACCACCAGCGCGTCGCGCGGACCGGAACGCTCGCCCTCCCCAACCCACCCGCGAGCCGACGCCGGGCCCCGATGGTCTTGGGCCGGGCGGAGGTCGCTTCGGGGACGCCCGCTCCCCTCCCTCCCCTGGCGGGGATGGAGATGAGGGGAGGGCCCCCCCTCGTAGCTCTGCTTGAACAGCAGGATGCGCTCACGAAAACCTCACGACGGCCGCCTGAATGGCGTACCGCGAGCGAGCTATTTTTAGAACGTGACGTCATATCACGTGGTACAGGTAGGGCAAATATGCGTTTTCCTCCACTCTTTCGCTGTACGATACCCTTGGTTTTACTCAGTAAAACTACCGCTTTTTCTAAGTCTAAGACGTCTCCTAACCATGGTTTTTAAACATTGTTTAAACTCGACTCGAGGTACGCTGATAGCCCGCATATGAAGGATGTTAAAGCCGCAAGCGGCGTCGAACAGCCCTCACAGCCAAGCGCCGCTCCGGCCTATTGGCCACCATTGTGGTGCCGGCCGGCCGGCGTGGTTCGCGCACCGCTCCGGTGCCAGCCGGCGGGGTTCGCGCACTGCTGCGGTGCCGGCCAGCTGGCCCCCCACCGCAGTTGCTGTCACGCATTTTCCTGGCCCGTCCACCGGGCGATTCACACGAACGCGTTCGGCAGCGCTCCCCCATGACTCACAACAAATCTGGTGCAGACCGGTCGATGCAGCGAGGAGATACAGCCGTTGGATAATGATAATGCATTTGGACCGGACTAAATTGTTCGGCGGGCCGGACAATTTATACCGATTCCTGGACGGCAGTACAAACAATGACTAACACAGTGAAAGTATGAACATGCTTTCTCTTTCTTGCCTGCTCCGACATGGGCTTTCGCTGTTTTCTCGCTGGTTCCGCCATGATAACTGCACAACTATCGCCACAGCACTAGCACCGAGCATGCCTTTCACTGGAGGCGTGTAGCAGTTCTCGCCGTAAAGCAAGACCGACTCTCGCGATGCACGAGACTTCTTAGCCTGTGGGTGCGGGCCGAGGGCTCCAGCAATTGCAAGTACGGTATTTCCCCTACAGACCACCAGGGCGGCCGAGAAAACCTTTGTTCGACCTGAAATGACTCATTTAATCATCCAAAACGGTATGGAACACATTAATTAACTGATAAATGTTGCATAGTGTGCCTTTAATGCAGTCAAAAGGTTTGAATCAGATTTGAATCAGGAGAAGACATGCCTCTAAAACACAAAAGACAGAGGGTCCTGATTACCAGGGTTGAGAAACACTGCCTTAAGCTACTGCTGGCAGATTACGTCAAGGTTCTTGCCTCATTTTCTCACATTACTCTTGACAGTTATTCATTATTGTTTGTTTTTGTCTACTATGGAAAATCAGTTCAGCTTGTTTACACAACAAAAGACATGTTCACATTTTACTGTGACATAAAAATTTGCACATTTTGGCCGACCTTTGCAGGTCTAACACCTGGATAAGAGAGGGGGGATTCAATAGTAGCAAAACATTGACAGTGGAATAAGCATTTGGGATTCTATACATAGTTGCTGAACTTTTTAAATTCAGTTTTCGCCTCTCCCACATTGTTCCCCCTCTCCTAACGCATCCATTATAATGACATGTAAATAACCCTAACCCAACCCTTACCCTAACCCTACATCTTATTATCTTATCGTTTTCATCTGATGATTTTTGAATCAGACAGCATGGGGTTAATTTCCACTGTTATGCTGATGACGCTATATTTATCCATAAATCCTGATGACCCCAATCAATTACTTCGACTGCAGTCATGTCTTGATGACATCAAAAGCTGGATGACTTTAAATTTCCTGCATTTAAATTCTGACAAGACAGAAGTTGTAATCGTCCTCAAAAAATAAACTTCTTAATCAATCACTTAATCTGGATGGCATTAACTTGGCCTCTGGTAATAAAGTAAAAAATCTTGGTGTTATTTTTTACCAAGACATGTCATTTAAATCCCATATTAAACAGGTTTCCAGAGTTTCCTTTTTTTCACCTCCAAAATATCGCCAAAATTAGAAACATTCTGTCCAGGGGTGATGCTGAAAAACTAGTCCATGCATTTGTTACTTCAAGGCTGGACTATTGTAATTCTTTACTATCAGGAAGTCCACAAAATGCAGTTCAAAGTCTTCAGCTGATCCAAAATGCTGCAGCAAGAGTTCTGATGAAAATCAACAAGCGGGATCATATTTCTCCAATTTTAGCTTCCCTTCATTGGCTTCCTGTTAAATCAAGAATAGAATTTAAAATTCTTCTTCTAACGTATAAAGCCCTTAATAATCAAGCTCCATCATATATCAGAGCTCTGATTACCCCGTATGTTCCTAACAGAGCACTTCGCTCTCAGACTGCAGGTCTGCTGGTGGTTCCTAGAGTCTCTAAAAGTAGAATGGGAGGCAGATCCTTTAGTTATCAGGCTCCTCTCCTGTGGAACAAACTCCCAGTTTTGGTCCGTGAGGCAGACACCCTGTTTACTTTTAAGACTAATCTTAAAACTTTCCTTTTTGACAAAGCTTATAGTTAGAGTGGCTCAGGTTACCCACAGTTTGAGATGTGTATAAGTACCACGACTGAAAAACTCGTACAGTGTATGCCCGGCTTTAGCTGTGATATCATCCAGGGAAGACAGATCACCCGCTATTACCATCTAATGTAGAACAGATTACTGGATCAATGTTTGCTTCTGTGCTTTTTTGTCTGTCTTGTTGTGTCTCTGCTCTGTCTTCTGTAACCCCCAGTCGGTCGAGGCAGATGACCGTTCATACTGAGCCTGGTTCTGCTGGAGGTTTTTCCTTCCCGTTAATGGGGAGTTTTTCTTTCCACTGTCGCTTCATGCTTGCTCAGTATGAGGGATTGCTGCAAAGCCATGGACAATGCAGACGACTCTCCCTGTGGCTCTACGCTTCTCCAGGAGTGAATGCTGCTTGTCGGGACTTTGATGCAATCAACTGGTTCCCTTATATAGGAAATTTTTGGCCAATC
The DNA here is from genome assembly GCA_037039145.1 of Fundulus diaphanus. Lineage (NCBI taxonomy): Eukaryota > Metazoa > Chordata > Actinopteri > Cyprinodontiformes > Fundulidae > Fundulus > Fundulus diaphanus. The sequence goes on from CM073133.1 coordinate 45,392,609, forward strand.
TGTATAATATGATTGAATTTGACTTTGTAAAGTGCCTTGAGATGACATGTTTCATGAATTGTGCTATTTAAATAAAATGTAATTGAATTTAATTTAATTTAATCAGAATTAAACATAAAAAGTTTAGATTTAACCTTAATATTATTTTTTTAGCAATCCAAATAATGAGTTGTTTTTTTTTTTCAACTCATTCCTTGGAAGCTGTAATGTTAGACAGTCATTTTAATCAGTTTTTGGGGGTTAAAAACAAGACCCTGGATGCTGCATTCTACCCATAAGTCCTTGTTGAGTGAAATCAACCCTTGTTCCCACATCCACTTTTGCAAAAGATAGCAAAAGAAACTAAATTAGATTGTTTACAACTCAGCAGTTTTTGGGGAGTAGCCTAGATGAACATGGATAGGAAGACTTAGGCAGTGACTATGACAATAATGATCTTCTACTTAAATTGGTACGCATCTGTTCATACTCATGTTTGTCTTTCTCCATTAGATTGGTTTCCATGAATATTAGCTCCCTGTAAAAAAAAAAGTTGAGTTAGCTGTAAGCCTGTATTACCTCTGTTAGTTGTGAAACATTCCACTATAGAGGCAGTGCAGACAGTTTTAGATTATATAACCATCCAACTATGCAGAACAAGTACAATAACTTATCTAAATATCTTTCTGGGAGCAAAGCAATGTGATTTTATTTTCTTCCTTCTGAAGCCAGGAAAAGGAGTGCTCCCTCTAGGTCAGGGGACTGTCTTTGTCTCAAGTGTAGTAGTTCAAGTATCTTTGTGCCTAGTTCACAAGTGATGGTATGATGGAAGAGATTGGTAGACAGAATGGAGCCTCATCTGCTGTAATCCTGGTGCTACTTGTGCCCTATTTCCACAAGGTTTTGACTCGAAGGACGGTGACAGTTCAGTTGAAGCAGGAGGAATCTTCTGAATGAATGATAGAATTGGACGATTTACTGAGTGAGGAAAGATGACAGTGGCAGAGAGCAGGAGGTAATTCTGAGAGAGTTGCGACTGGGCAGGCAGGGAAGTACTGGAGGCTGAGGAGCTGCTGGAGATTACCATGGACGGGCGTCAGGCAGACAGTCATGGATGGTTCTCGTCGAGGAGAAGCGGTGTAAGCGTGGAACCTCAGGTGGACTTCAACCTGAGGGGCAAAGAGATAACAGTAAATGAGTCTGTAGAAGGTAGAGCAAGAACATAAGCAATCCTCTTAAAAAAGCAGTTAGAAAACACTAGGTTCAGCATCAGGTGAAGACAGGTAATCTCACAGCTTCTTAAATCTCAAACAGCCTGATGAGAAGATTGCAGACACGTGAGGTTTGTAGCCAGCAGCTACACTATCCAGCAAAGAGCCTCTGCTCAGGAAAGACGTCTGGCAAGCAAAGAAACTCACGCCCACAACCCCAGGATGATGATGACAAAAACAGGAGCTAAGGAAAAAGAAAACAAAGCTCTCATTTTTTTTTCAGTCTGTCTATGTTCTGACCTTCACTTATTATCTTGAGATCATGAGTGACAAAAGAAGATCATGTATATAAGTGACTGAAAGGAGCTTTCTACAATGGGTGGTTGGCCTCAGCCTTAAAAATAAAAATAAGAAAAAAGTGATGGAGGGAGACTTGTAGTTGCTGCTCCACCGCTTTGAAAGGAGTCATATGATGTTCTCATGATGCCTCTGACTGGAAACTGAAAATAACAACCTTTAAGCCCATATATCTGTATTGAAAATACATTCCGTATTTGTCTGATCTAACATTCTAATCTTCTAATACATACATATGCAGGTATATACACATCTAACTGTGTGTGTATAGGCCTATATATATGTATGTATGTGTGTGTGTGTGTGTGTGTGTGTGTGTGTACGGCTCAAAAACAACAAGGAAATACTTTCACAACACAGCAGATCAGCATTTGATGGAAATAAGAATGATCAACCCACAGAGTGCCACAGAAAGTGAAACTGAAAAACTGATACAGCAGACTACTCCAATTTGCTGAAATGTCATTACAGCCACTCAATATGGTCCTCGGTATTTTGTATGACCCCCTTCTTCTTGTATGTATACCTGGCAATGTCAGGGCATGTTCTTTATGAGATAATGGATGGTATCCTGGGGTATCTTCATCCAGTCTTCCAGATCCTGACCTGGGCTAATGATCCAGGATGGACTTAAATATGAGGTCCCAGAGATATTCCATTGGATTATGGTCAGGGGAGCATAATCAGGCCAGACAGTGATGTCAATGCCTTCGTCCTCAAGGGACAGTCTACATATGCTTGCCACACGTGGACAGAATCTATCACGAACCAAGAGGAACCCAAGACCTACTGCACAACTGAAGGGTCTATCAATGACCCCTGTACAGGTGTGTCCATGCCTCCATGGATATGCATCCCCAGACCAATGCTGACCCACCGCCAAACCAATCATGCTGAACAACATTGCAGGCAGCATAGTGTTCACCACAGCTTCCCCAGACCCTTGCACGTCTGTCATTTGAGCTCAGAGCGAACCTCTCATCTGTGAAAACAATAGGGCAGCATTGTCAAACCTATGAATTTTGGTGATCTCCGGCGAATGCCAGTTGAGCTTCATGGTGCCGGCCCGTGATCATAAGGCCTACTATGTATGTATGTGTGTAATGTTTTTCTGTTCATGTACAGCACTTTGAATCATCTTGTTATTGAAAAGTGCTATATAAATAAACTTGCCTTACCTTACCTTATTAGAGGACGTCAGGCACTAAGGCCACCGTCATAATTTGATTAATTGTTTATTTCAAACATAATTGGAAAAAAAATTAAAAGAACAATCAAATAAAACTTATCCTGTTCCTCCTTGTACAAAGGAGCAGATAATGGTCCTGCTGACATGTTAAGGACCTCAATGGCCCTGTCTAGCTCTCTTAGAATAACTACCAGCCTCCTAGAAACTCCTCCGTGACCTTGGCACATATTGATGTACCATACTGGTGAAGTTGGACTGCCTGTGCAACCTCTGTGGAGTCCACAAACCTTGTCACCAACCTTGACACTAACCTTGGTCAAATATATAACCCCTCAATGTAGCATTGAAGTAATTCTGAAGAGTTGCTTGTTTTCCTTGCAGCAAGTGGGTGTAGGGACAACACCACATTCAAAGACATTTGGGTACATTAAAGAGAGGATCAGGTGGGAAAAGTGTCATTACCTGCTTCCATTATTTCAGTTAAGATGGTTCAGACTGCTTTACTGCTTACTTAACAGCACTTTGAATGGCTGTGTTAATGGCTTCGGCATTAAGGTAAGGAGGGGTTAACGTACCTCTAACTGTGGAGGAGTTTGTGTTTGTTCCCGGCAGGTAATTACTGTACCTCCTCTGGTAACTGATTCCTTTTCTACATGAGGAATTTTACTATGTAGATTGTATGTGCTGCCTCCATAGTACTGCAAGGGAGACATGTAAAGAGTAAACACACAGACATGAACATGCAGAACCGATGTGGAACTTTTCATGGTGTGAAGACTGCCTATTAGTGGGACAAAAGTGTGTTTCCCCTTTTCATTCGAAAGAGATCTGTGGATTTACACAAAGGCAGCCCAATTTAGACATCTCTGACAAAGCTCGGCCCCATCCTCCCTCTCCTTTCCGCCTCGCTCTCTGTTGCACATGCATTCACACATTTGCATGCTCTTTGAGGAAGTGGAGGTTGTCATCCAAAAGCTCAAGCTGTGACAAAAAAAGAGGATTGTGGAGGCTAGTGACTAAGGGGACAGAGGTGGTAGGAAGCCTGTGCATTGGTGAAGAAAGGTATCCTGGAGATACTTAGGTCTGTGCTGTTCTAAAATGCTTTGATCTTCCTGTGTAGTCACTCACCCAGTAGTTAAAGCTGTATCTATCTATCTATCTATCTATATATATATATATATATATATATATATATATATATATATATATATATATATATATATATATATATATATATATGTGTGTGTGTGTGTGTGTGTGTGTGTGTGTGTGTGTGTGTGGGTGCACTTGCTATTGCCCAGAGCTATAGTAGCAATTCAAATGAGGGCTATTTGGATATGCTCACCCAGCGTTCTCCTCTGTGCTTTCCAGGCAGTTTGACAACATTTTTGTTAAGACCCAATTTCCCCTAATGCAGCTGTAGCAACAGGGGAGAGACAGATAGAACAGAGCTGGGACACAGAAGAGAACAGTGAATGGAGGGAGAGGGAGAGATAGATAGCATATGCAAGGATTGCTAGTGTGGTTTAGGAAGGTCAAAGAGGAGACAGAGTGGCCCCTGCCATTTGGTGCGTTCTCTCTGCTGAACTAATCTGAGGGATAATGTCAGTTATTGGAGTAATATGGTTCCATTTAGAGCTAAAAGGTTTAAAATCATTCAGGGATTATAAATGAGCTGGACTCTGCCCGTAGACAATGGGTCGCTTCTACTTCCCGTGACTTTCCTGAACGATGAGATGTGCTGAGTAACTCAAACAAGCTTTCGAGCATTTAAAGATGAGGATAGGCTAACATGCCAAAACACTGGTCAGTGTGATAAAACCTATACAGTGCATTACAAAATTATTTACGGCCCTTGAAATTTAAAAAATTGTGTCACATTTAAATCCAATTCTTAATTTATTTTACCAGCAATGTATGCAATAGAACACCAACGTAGTTTGTAATAGTCAAGTGAAAGGGACATGGTTTTCATTATTTTTTCACAAATAAGTTAAAAACCTGCCCCATTCTTTAGTCTTCAGCAGCCTGAGACAGGCTTTCTCCTTTAGCTCCATCTATCACTTCTGAAGAAAGCATCCACACTGGGATCTCAAAATCCAGTGCACTTATTCAAAAATAGTCCTAGGACTAAAAGGATCTCTTAATGTCGTCATTTTTAGAAAAATCTTAGAATTTCCAAAAATGCTATGGTTCTCCATCTTTTTTTCTCCATTTTATGCCAGTCATTTTGCCAAATACAACTTTACAGCTTTATACAAGCAGGTAATCACAATAATATGCTGACAGATAGATGAAGTAGTAAGATGACCAGTATGGTGAGTAAACATAACAAACAAATCAAAATGATGATGAGGATGTAAATAAGGTGCTTTAAAACTATTACTCAGTTCTACTGAGGTCAAGTCAGTTCTCCAGCCCCAAAAAGAGGTTTCATTACAGTAGATCTTTATCAGATAATGCAGTATCAAACTTTAAAGAGTCTGTCCCTCTTTTAATTTCCTCAGTATCACAGACATGCCCAGCAGATGGCAGCAATGTTGTTTCTTCCCATTCACAAATTGACACCTTTGTTGGCGGTGTCACTTCCTTGTTGTGTTTTACATTAGATTATTATAAAGTGATTATTCACAGGAAGCTGCCTCCTTGGTGTAATCCAGAGCTGCGTTCTTTCAAGCACAATGTTGGGAAATTGGAGAGAAAATGGAGCTCTACACATCTAGAGGAATCCTACCTAATCTGGAGTCCACTGTTGTATAAAATGACCCTTTGCTGAGTTAGAGCAGCATATTTTTCATCATTAATATAGGAGAATAAAAATAATCCTGGGTAGTAGTAAAAAAAGAAAAGAAAGCTGTTGAGCCATTGGAGCCGACAATAGTAAGATCACATCATAGCAAGATGAAGTAAGGTAAGAAGAAAGCAGCACAGCTATTAACAATGGTATTTTATGGAGTGCTAACTGCTACTGTTGTGTGTGGAATGTATAGTGAGTTCAGACTACGGACACTTTAAAAAATATCCGATTCGTATCCGAATTAGTACCACAGTTGGAAGCGACAGAAATCGGATTTATTTGCGGGTGAAAAGATCGGAATTGGGCCATTCACTCTGCCATGAAAAAGACTAATATGGGTCACATATGGGTAAAAAGATCAGATTTGGGTCGCAGTTCACTGCAGTGGGAACATAGCCTTACATATCTGCTATAAATCACGTACAGCTCTGCAGCTATACAGAGTAAAAGCAAACCTTTGTTATCTGTGTGAAGGTATTAAACAATATTTTTGCAATGGAACCGCTATTGTAAATGTCACTATTTAACCTTGCCTATTTTTTCCCAAATAAACATTGCAAAACATGAGGAAAACCCTTTTGAAAATCTAGGAAAATCCTCAGACATTACAAATCCCCATCTGGACTATAACTGCAGGAAATCTGGAACGAATCAGTTGAAGTATATTTGTCCCACAAAGGTTTTAAACCCTCAGTGTGCCAGGCGGACCTGTTATTTTGGCACAATTTAGCCAAATGTGCCAAAACTGTGCCAAAAAGAATTTCACCTCATGAAATGTAGTCTGGTCAGATAAAAGTGCTGATTTCCATTAGGACTTGTTCTGCTTATGATAAAGCCTTTGATCCTAAGATTAACCCCGTGTATATGCAAAACGTGCCATTTTCCACAGCATCATATCAATAAATTGAAGAGAAAATAAGCTGAATTGTGTCCTGCTGTGTCCTACTGTTCTCCAAAATTAGCAGAATAATACAAAACTGTGTTATAAACAGCAGCTATATTGGCAAAGTGTAAAGATATAACCGCTTCATAAATGCTTTTAGACCATCCAACATAAAGTACAGGTACAGCTTCTTTTGTTCTGCAGGAGCAGGGGGAGTGAGGGTAATTACTAAACTTTCTGAATACAAGCTCACAAATTATTTTTTACTGTTTTCCAAAAGTACTGAAATAACATAAAACAACTGTGTTGTAATGAAGTTGTAACTGTAACTAAATGTAGTTGACATGTAATGTAAAGATGCTGGAAATAAAAAGTAACCTTAAGACTTACTCATGAACCGTATCCAAAGTAAGCTTTCGCTTATCTTTGTCCTCTTCCAAATCCATACTAGAGTCAGAAGATTCCTCCATCTCAATGTCAGTCACCCAGTGGCCACTTCTGACGTTATCTTAAAGCTAGATAAAAATGGGCATAGCTCTGCTCATACCTGGGCCGGTATGGGAGGGCTAGACAGGTCAAAGTAAAACCAAGTTGACACAAAGTTGTTACAAACTTCTTCAGAAAATAAAGAAAGAAGTACTTTACACACACAAACATCATCTCACTCTTGGCATCTTTTAGAGGACATAAGGGTGAAATTATACAATTGTTTTCCCTACCTCTCTGCCTGTGATGTAGGAAAATATGATAAGAACAACTAATGAGGCGAATGATTTGCTCCATCTCCCTCTTGTGTGGGCCTCTATCCCCCAGCTCAGCCACAGGAGCCAAAAATTGTGTCTTGGCTGACATCGTCAACTCCGTTTTACTTGATCAGTTTGTGCGCTACAATCCAAAACAAGGGGGCGGCCTAGGGAAAGTGACAGTTAAATGCTAATTCAGTGTGTTTGTATAGTCAATCAGGTCCAAGTGATTAGCACCACCTTTTCATCTAAATGTAACGTTCTAACCCTCTTTGCCAAAATATAATGCGATCTTTTCATGCACGACTGAAGCGCAGTGCTAAGTCAGCGCCCTAGTTAATAAGTCCTTTTCATTAAACAAGCATTCATTAAACATTCATTCACTCACTCATCCTCATTTGCATTTTCTCATCATAAAAACATTCATGAAACATTCAGTTGTTCACTTGCTCTCATTTCCACGGTTTTGGTTGCATTCTTCAAGAAGCGAATGGGGCCAAAATAGGCATGGAGGAAGAGAAGGAGGGAGAGGAGAAGGGCACAGAGGGTAGTTATTAATCTATTTGAACAATCTGGCCTGCAAATGAAAGCAGGACTTAGATTACATTTCCTCATTATTATGTAAAGCCACTTGCCATGCAAAACAATAAAATGTGTTGCACAGGACAGGGCCATGACATAAAAGCATGTAATCTCTGACATGAAAGCATGAATGTTCTGGAAATTCATTCTGGGTCATGGTTTAATACTGTAGCTGCAAAAATATGCAGCGTCCCATTTGGAAGGTGATGTGACTAGATAATAGCCTCACCATTTCATTTAGCTTCAAATGTCATCATACATCAAATAATGCATATTGCAGCAGTACACAGTGAGGTCCCACTCATAGTTGTTCTTTGTGTCTTCTTTCACCTTTATTCTGATGAAGAGACAAAAGATCAGAGACAAACCTGCTCTACGTATTGTTCCTGGTGCATACATTGTTGTTTATGTATTTGTGAATGTCAAAGCAATGAATTGAATCCCGATTATGCAGGAGCCAGAGATCATCTTCATCTGTCTTTTACCCCAGCAGCATCCTCCATCGTCTCTCCCCTCTTCATTACCTTCTTCTCCTTTCCTTTTAACTTGTGCCGTCAGGGGAGAGATCAATCTGAGTGACGGCTTGTGTGATCCTCCTCCCGGGCTTGGTGGGAGAAGGAGTACTGTCACCATAAATATCCTTCCTGGTTTCACGGCCAGCATGAACTATCCAAGGCCGACGCGAGTCTTCAACTATGATCACTAAAAGAAAACTACCTTCCCCCCTCCTCCCCCTTCTGGTGTGTCCAGTAAGGATGTATGATATGGACTTAACATTTTACCAAATTTTGTGTTAATTATTGCAAAATCAATGAAAGGGACAGCGAAAACAGTTTAAAAAAGTGGGAATTCCTTTGCAAAAGTACTCATCACCTTGGCTTTCTTTCTATTTTGTTCTTTTCCAACCTGTAATTTAAATGTTTTTAATGTTTTTAATGGGATGAATCTGCTCAAAATAGTCAAAGTTGGGAAAGTGAAATGAGAAAAATATTTATAAAAATAATCAATAGATAACAGAAAATTGCCATTGCCATAAATGTATCTATATGTCTCTATATACATATACAGTAGATGCATATATGTATATAGACATAGCCCCTATAAATTTCTGGTGCAACCAATTACTTTCAAAAGTCCCATAATTAGTGACATTAAGTCCATCTGTGAGCAATCTGGGTCACATGATCTGTCAGTAAACAGACCTCCTATGAAAGGCCCCAGAGGTTGCGACACCATAAAGTAAGAGACATCACACCAGGAAGACTTGGTCTTCCTGGTGTGATGTCTCCAAACAAGTCAGGGACAATGTTGTCGAGAAGTACAAGTGAGGTTGGGGTTATAAAAAATTATCTAAATCTTTGATGTTATCCCAGAGCACCATCAATCCATCACCTTCACATGGTTCCACAGCAAACCTCTCAAGAGAGGGTCGCCCACCAGAACTCACAGACTGGGCTAGGAAGACATTAATCAGAGAGGTAGCACAGAGACCAAAGCTGGCCCTGAAGGAGCTGTAGAGCGCCACAGCAGAGACTGGAGGATCTGTCCACAGGATTACAATAAGCCATACACTCCATAGAGCTGGGTTTTCTGGAATAGTGAACAAAAAAACCCCAAAAAAACATTACATAGCGCTAAAAATAATACATATTTTGAGTTTGCCCAGAGGCACGTGGTTAACTCCCCAAATGTATGGAGGTATGTGCTGTTGTGCAATTATACACTGTTTATTAAATAACCCTCTGTCTGTTAAGTATAGTCTGGTGATGATCAGCTCTTAAGCCGATATCAGGACAATAGTTGAAAGGGATGAATTTGAGCACTAGCGTTCTTTTAACAGCAAACTCTGCACACACATAGAATAAATGAGTGACAACTTCTCTTCAAGTTCAAAAATTTAATAACAGAAATAAAATGAACATCCAGAGAAGATCCCTATATAATGCTGTTTATCTGAATTAACACTATATTTCAATCAACAAATCCTCTCTACTAGGCTAGTGAGACTTAACTAAACTACTAAGCAAAAAGAATATAAAAAGAAGCTAAGCTAAGGAACTATGTATATGCAAAATAAAACAAAAGACAAAACAAGGTGGTTGATCATCATCAAAATAATTCAGTGAATCCTGGTTCACTGCAGATCTGATTTAAAGAACATGGAATGGAGTTAAATTAGCTTAACTAATTTAGAACAACATTTGGGGTGTGTTTCAACCCATTCACAATGCAAATCCTGAGTTACACAAAACATTATTTGAGGAAATAACATTTTAAAGAATGATTTGCTCAGTAAAATCATTAACTACAGGGATGGTCAATTTTATTAATGCGATTATACTCCTTTGAATCGACATTAATATTCCATATTAATGCGGTAATAACGTTCATAGCACCATCGAATGATGGCGGAGCGAAACGAACAAGCCTTATGCTTGAAACGACCGTAATTGAATATCCGGAAACAGGAAGGCAAGGCAAGGCAAATTTATTTATATAGCACATTTCAGTACAGAGACAATGCAAAGTGCTTTGCATGATTAAAATATAGGAAAATAAAACTGAATAAAAGCAAGCAGGAATAAAATGCAGAAACAAAATAGAACATGGGAAAATAAAAATTAAAAGCAAACAAGTAAAAACAGTTGGAATACAAAGTAAACTAATTATATTTCAGTAATACAGTTCAATTAGAACAGTCGAAGGCAATCCTAAACAAATGTGTTTTTAATCTTGATTTAAAGGAACTCAGGCTTTCAGCACTTTTACAGTTTTCTGGAAGTTTGTTCCAGATAAGTGGAGCATAGGAACTAAATGCTGCTTCTCCGTGTTTGGTTCTGGTTCTAGGTATGCAGAGAAGGCTGGAGCCAGAAGACCTTAGTGGTCTGGAGGGTTGATACACTGATAACAAGTCTGCGATGTATTTAGGTGCTAAGCCATTCAGGGATTTATAGACTAACAGAAGTATTTTAAAGTCTATTCTCTGAGATACAGGGAGCCAGTGTAAGGACTTTAGAACTGGGGTGATGTGTTCTACTTTCTTACTCTTAGTGAGGACGCGGGCAGCAGTGTTCTGGATCAGCTGCAGCTGTCTGATCCACTTTTTAGGCAGACCTGTGAAAACACCGTTGCGGTAATCAATTCGACTACAAATAAACGCAAAATACAAAAAGCTAGGATATTGCAGTGAGTATGTAGAAAAGCAAAGAAGTCCTCAGAGCAGTGGAGAGAAAACCAATAGTCAGCATTTTATCTGAGTTTACCAATTAAGACAAACTCAAACTGTTTATCTCTGGGAGGCAATGTTAGCTTTAAACTGCATTTACGAGGCATGTATATTATATTTCAAACTGCGTTCCACATTGAGCAGCCTCAACTATATTTTGGTATCATTACACTGACCAGTTCCTAAGGAAGCATTTGCAAACTTGAAAGCATTCTCTTGGAAAAAGCCTTGATAATGAATATCCGCCGGTTAGAGTTGTATCCCATAAACATGAACATTTTCAGTCTGAATTGAGTCAAACCTCTAAAATCAAGAAAATGTTGGCTCCATCTGACAAGCTGTTAACATTCCATCTCACTTTCTACAAGCTGGCTGTGATGTGACATCTGTCTGCAACAAGTAAGGAAAGTTTTTTTGATAACTTCACATAACCTCACTTCGAAATATCTCAACAAAAAGTAATTTTTAGGTGGTATTAACCCCATTAATTTAAAATTGGATTTCTGTAAAGGAAGCAAAGTTCCTGACTGCAGGGAAAAAGGGAAGAAAATGTCAACCAAGTTGTACTTGCACTATATTTTTAGACGCACTGTATGTGAATTCCTTATACAGAGGATCTGTGCTAGCTTTCATAGCATCAGTTTGAGAGTTTGTAACAATATCCAACATGATGCTTAACAATAGAACAAAACACACACAGAGGACAAAACTCTTTGCTAACAAAGGGGTTTTACCTGCCTCAACCTAAGAAACTAAGCCTAATACCCACATCTAACCATACATCTACTAAACTTAGAGTAACAAATACACTAAAACAGAAAAGATGTATTAAGTGGTATTTTGTTAAAACTGCGTCCTCGATTGCTCATGTATCTTAGGTTCTAACAGTTCAAACCACCTTTCTGAAATTCATCCTTTTTCTCTCGTTCACACAGAAATACTCCAGAGGTATGCCCTTGGAAGAGCACAAGTTGGAAATCCTTCTCAGTGTGTTGCATTAGCGCAGAGGGGATTTGCAGAGTTAGGGGATAATTCTCTGTGGATTAACCCTGAAAGGTAGCAGTTTTCACAATGCCTGTTGAGAGTTGAACCAAAGTAAATCTAAGGATACTACTTGGTAAAGCTTCATAGGTTTTTAGTCAGGTTGCAGTATTTTCTCTGCATCATGAAAGTATTAGATGTTCTACTTACGTAATGTAGATATTTTATCATGCTTTATTAAAGTATTTGCCCCCTCCCAGATTCTTAGTTTTTTCTTGATTTTTCATAACTAGAATGTAATCAGCCCCATTGTTAAACATGAATTAACTTTAATTAGACATTTTTGGTTCAATCTCACAAGCCACACCCAGGCCAGATTCCTGCCAGACCTGTCTAAACAAGTAATGTGTTGAGTAGAACCTGTCTGACAACATGAAGAAAGCTAAAAGATTTAAAAAAGCAACATCTTGTTCTGAACTAAAGAAAGATGAGTAACAGTAACTCACATTTATCTTGCTTTGGCACTCCTTTCTAAGACTCTGAGAGTCCAGTGGACCACAGTGAGGCATTACAAACAAATGGAGAAAACAGTGGTGTGCCTTCTCAGGAGAAGCTAGCCTATCATGGTTACATCAAGAACACATGGATGACTCGTCAAGGAGGTCAAGAAAGAACCCAGAACAACAAAACTAAAGCATGGCAGGCCTTGCTTTATAATTTAACATTGGGAAAGAGACTGGGCATAAAAACGGCATCCATGGATGAACTTAAAGGTGAAAACCACTGCTGTCCTAAAAGGACGCAAGGGGTCATCTTATATTTGTCAAAAATAACATCTTTATAATCACCAAGACTTTTGAGGAAACTTCTATGTACTGATGAGACAAACGTGAAGCTTGTTAAATGCTTTAAATATGCTTTAAAACTTAGATTGCTTTAAATAAACGGACATACATTTACAGTTAAATATGGTGGCTGTAGTGTGATGTTCTGGTGATGCTTTTTGATTATTTAATTTGAGGATCCATGAATTCTGCTTCATACCAGAATATTTGAAGGAGAATGTCTGACCATCAGTTTGTGAGCTTAAGCACATCCACACTTGAGTTATGGATCAGGACAATGACACAAAACAAACCAGCAAGTCCACTTCTGAATAGCTCCAAATGGTAAAAAAAAGTCTTGAATTCAACCAGATTCCATGGCAGAAGTTTAAACAGGCTTTTTAGGCTCAAATAAACCTTCCAAACACTTGTGGAGGACCAATTGCCTGTCATTGCACACGTCACGAGAGTTGTTGCTGGGGCACAACTGGATATGTTTGGGGGCAATTACTTTTTCACATTGGGCCAGGCTGGTTTAGACGGTTTCCTTCCCCATAATAACTAAAATCGTGAAAAGTGTTTTATGTCGTTACTCGGGCTATCTTTGTCTGATCTAAATGTTGGCTTGAAGATCTGAAACAGTTTGGTGTAACTGTACTGGTTCTGTACTTGCAGGAAATTAGAAGTATGAACTGTCTTTGACTAGTCCAAACTATAGAATAGATTTATGCTGGCAAGGTTTCCTTCACCTTCCCTTGACATCAAATTACCATTCCTGTGGCATGCCTAATTTATATTTAGTTATTTTTCAATTATACACCCAGATGCACATTCTGACATAAACTTTGCAGCTCAGTGGGGAGTGAAAAACCTTGAAGCCTCATTTCTTAAACAAACCTTGGCACAAACATTGCTCCTGTCAGCAAAGTCAGAAAGCTTTTTTTAATACTAAAAGTATACAATGTTGAAATTATTTTACAAGCATATTTAGTAAGTAAATAAGTAAACTTTATTTATATAGCACCTTTGACGGGATAAAAACCACAAGGTGCTATACAATAAAACAACCACAAAAATAACACAGAAAATGAAGACATAAAACAAAGATAAAAACACCATACAGGAAACATACAGCATAAAACTAGTTAAGAGCTAGTTGAATAAATGGGTCTTCAGCTGATTTTTAAAAGAATCAAGGCAGCGCAAAGATGGAGGCAACGTATTCCACAGTCTGGGGGCCACAGCTCTAAAGGACCTAACTAGCCCCTTTGGTCATAAAATGAGTGTGTGGAATAATTACACAGCCTCTGACTGGAGGATCTCAAACTGTGAGATGGGGAATACAACCATAGAAGGTCAGAGATATAGGCTGGGGCTTGACCTCAGAGGGCTTTAAAGGTAAAGACTAAGATTAACTCTAAAATGTACTGGCAGCCAGTGTAAATAGATTAAAACTGGAGTAATGTGTCGTATCTTTTGTGTGTTGGCTAAAAGCCTTGCAATAGCATTCTGAACTGACTGGAGACAGTCAAGTGTGCCAACGGTCAACAGTCCTGGGCCCAGAAAAGAGGAGGAGCCCAGAACTAGGGCTCTGACCAATAAACTGTGGGCAGGAAAAATGTCATAATGTCATTCTTTATGCAAAAATAATAATATTTGAGTTAATAAAACCTTTATATCTATATGAAGGTATATCTCTCTATATAAAACATTATATATCTTTTTTTTTTTTAAAACGGAGTCAAACCTCCCCCATTCCAACATAAAAGTGGTTTGACCATTAAGATAACTTTTGAATGTAACTTCTGAAGTTCATTATGCGGGTCAAGTAAAAATAGGTCGGGGTGAGTGGACAGTCTTCGGGAGTCTGGTACACAGAAAAGAAAAGAGAAGAAGAGAGGATGAAAGCAGAGGGTTGAGGGATTTTATGAGGGGTTTTTTTTTAATCTGATGATGAGTCTAGAACAAGTGCTGCAGAAAGGGAATCATAGGTGAATGGTGCCCATCCAGAGCAAAGTAAGAAGAAATGTGGCTTTTAACTTTAGCATCCATTAGCTAGTGTAAAATACACAACACATTCCCTTTAAGAGAAACACCTGAGCTTTGTAGCCCCAACAGAACAGTGAATAGAGAGATGACAGAGCCAGGTGGTGCAGTCTGAAAGTCAGAGCCGAGTTGGTGCTCTGGGGACAGAGAGGAAGGAGGAGAACGTAGCAAATCTTTAGCCGAGAGAATCCGACTCGGACAGAAGAGACAGACAGACTGTGTGAAAAGGAGGGGACAGAGAGATCTCTGCCCCTTAGTAAAACCAAGTGCTCCATAAATGCTGCAGTTTCTGACCATTAAAAGATTTTATGCAAGTGAAGGATCTACACTGGCATGACTGAAGAGCATGCAGTAGCTCAGATGGACACTTTGTTGCAGAAGTAAACATGTGATGTAACCCAGTTTTCTTACTCAATGCTTTCAAACTTTTGGGGCGAGACATTTGAACATGAACTGAGCTTTTTTATACCAGGTATGATAACAGATGATCCAGCTGATATGAGAGAGAGAGACAGAGAGACAGAGACAGATTTCAGCAGTTGAAGAGAGAGCAAAAAGTAGGTGTTCTAACGTGGAACAGAAAAGGTTCAAAGTAAATACAAAGACTTAAGTAAATCACAGTAATACTACAACGTGTTTCTAATACAGAAACATCAAATTATCCTAAATCCTTTTAAAAAAGTAAATGATTCAATAAATAAATATATAGGCATAAACCTTGACCTCCCCAATGGTAGACCCAAAGCAACATCCTGGTCACAGTGCAGATGGAGAGCAGAATGGATCAGAGACCAATCACCCACTTAATTTCAATGCTCCTGGATTATGCCCCACTAAAAAGACCAATTCAGATCGAGTGAACCTCATGGGTCTAATGACAAAACAGACAGCATGTCTTTCTCAGAGAGGGCAACTGCGGATGCAGAGGGCAGGAAATTACCAAAGTAAAAAAATTATAGGGAGTGGATAATAAACAGCAGCTCAAAAATGCCTTATTTTGGCTGTTCTCTTATGAAGTTGAGAAAAGGTAAACTAGTGCACATACATAGAACATATCCAAAAATCCTACATAAAATACAGAAAGCTTTATGAGAGATTTCCAGAGCATAAAAAACAAAAAACAAGACAAAGACAGTGTTTCCTGGGCCCTGTCAGCTGGCCTGCATTCAAGATCCTACTTTTTGAACCACATAAAAAAGCTGTTAGTGTAGATGAGATGAAATGAAGTCATCGATAATAATCTCTCATGTAGCTTTTGACACCAAAGTTCGAAGCTTATAAACAATTCTTAGCTATTTGGTTCTCAAAGGAGATAATTAGGGCTTCAGTCTTATCAGAGTTTTCCTGCAAGTAGTTGTTACAGAGCCACTGTTATATACAACTTACACAGTTTATTAAGGATACCAAGTGAATATAGTTGACTTAAAAGATCAGTAGAGCTGAATGTCATCAGCACAGAAATGATAAGACACACCAGGGAACTGCTTGAATATCTGGCCTAGAGGGAAAATATATAAAAGAGAATAGGTCCCAGGACCTAGCCCTGGGGCTCCCCACTCAGCAGGCTCTTGGAGTCTGACATGAACTGCTTTGCAAAAACACTGAAAGCTACTCCAGAGAGGTAGGAGTTAAACCACTTTAGAGCCACACCCAATAAACCAACTACGTCATGGAGTCTGTGAATCACAGTGCTGTGATCAACAGTAACAAAGACAGTATCGAATGCAGATGTAAGATGGGGAACCATTGCAGTGGATGCTCCAGAGTCAGCTGATGTCACTGGAAACTTTAAGTAAGGCAGTTTCTGTGGAGTGGAAAAAACAGACAAAACCTTGGAGTAATATTTACTGCAAAACAAGTAAACATGTAAAACTTGGGATATTAACAACACATGACAAACCTTGCAGTTTGCCTATAAATTTCACACTGTGTCATATCCACAGGGCAGTGTGCAGGTTGTGTGTGCTTCACCTCTTCCATTACAAAGTGTGACCCGTAGGTCATTCTGCACAGCTGGAGCCTAGCGAGGCCAACCAGGAGGAGCTTTAGAGGAGCAGGTTCCCCTGAGGCAAATGTCAGATCGTTCCTACTCTAGTTCCTACTCACACAGCAGTAATTAGGCCTCCTTTCTTTGCTTGGGATCTTCCTGTGTAATCTCGCTTACCTCCTTGTGTCCTCCCTTGCAGATATCCTCGTCTCCAGTTCCTCGTTCCTTCCAGGACCTCAGTCCACTGCCTCTTAATCCTCAGAGTTCTTGGAAGATCTCATTGTGGACATCCCTCATGTTAATCGTCTCATCGCTTCTCTTGCTGCTCCCCTTGACTCATTGTTGGAACTCTTCCATACTCCACCAACACTACTCACCTGCTTGTCTACACTCCAACACTCCGCTGCCATCACCACCTTCATCTGGAAATAAAGATCATTACAAACCTACAGTATAGTTTGCCAACCTAAGCCTCTGTGGACGTACGTGGCTCCACCCGGAACCCCACTATCTCCACAAATGGTAAGAATCAGTTTTCTCCTCGGCATCATCATCGATTCTCAAACTCTTAAACTCTCTGTTAACACTTAAGTCTCTTCCTCAGTGCCTCTCTGGATGCTTTTCCCAAGCCCCAAAGAAGCATTTACTTACTTGTTTTTGTCGATAAACCATTCAAACCTTCCTAAGTTGTTTGTAGTTGTTCCCACACAACGACAACATGACACACTGATGTTCATCCAGTATTAACCTTCATATGAAGGTTAAAGGATGTAACTCAAGGCCACATCTGTCGGTCATCTTCCCTCTCTCACTCTGCTCAGGCAACATGCAACATGCAGCTAATTGCACTGCCTCAGACAATATTAAAGATTACAGGAGATAATCGCTGTGGTATCATGCTGTATATCAGGGTCAGCCTGCACAGTATCATCACACTAAGGACTGCTTCTGTGGAATAGCGGACAGGGTCGGCTTGTTTGATCTCGCCAGTACAACAGATACACCAGTTGTTGTTTAACGGTACAACACCTGTTAAAAGATAACTTGTGTACTTAACCTCAACCGGGATTTGGACTCAAATGATCCAAGTTAAGGGAGAGCTAGAACTCATTATTCCTGATTCTGCACAAAGATTTGACTCATTAACCAGGGTGATTCAAGCCAACTCTATAGGCTTAATTTTTTATTAGATGGTTACTCTGATTGGATGCGGCTTTTGCGTTTCTTCTCTCATCACAGGAAGATCACTGAATACACGCCGAGATTCATTTCCTGCGTAAAAAATATTTTCTCATGTTTAAATAACCACCCATTGCAAACATTTTGGCGTTTAACGGTTCATACACTTGTGTTAATTGAATCTTTTTCTTTCTTTTTTTTTTGGGTAGGCCTACTTGCATCATCCTACAATGGTAGTTTGAAGATTGCTTGCTAAACTCACGGTCTAATTCATGCTGAAATATGTGCATAATCCAAGAAAAAAGTAATAATTTTCAACATACTTGACGAGTGTTTAAAATAGAAAATGGAGAGTGATAAAAATCTACTAGATTACAATATTGACATTGACAATGAATGGCTGTTCAATGGACATCTGTTGAAAGGCTTGTGTGTGTGGCAAATGAGCAGTAAAGTCTTAAAATACGAGAGGCATTTCCATCTTCATCTTTAGGTACACTCTTAATTCCACTTTAAGATTAGTTAAAAGTCTTCTGCTCCTGACTTGTTGGCTACATTTAGCTCCGATTTATAAAATTTCTGCCAACCAGGGCTGTCAATATTGACTCTGTGTTTTCAATACAGTGCACATCTAAGAGGGCTACAAATTTATGTTCCCTGCATTTCAATGACCTTCCATAATTGCAAGGCAGCCATAGAAATGCTACTGCTGTCAGTGGGAAACGTGGAATCTGGCTATCATTGAGTCTGTGCGAGCCAGCATATCAGTGGGCTATCATTGTCTGAGGCACAGCCACGGACACCTGCTCTGCAGAGTCACACACAGGCAGCGGAGGAAGCCACCTGAATACAAATCAGACGGGGCTCTCCAACACCAGGAGGGGCTGGGATGACAGGGAAAAAAGGCAGACTGCAGGCTCCGGTTGGGGAAATAAAAGCTGTTAATTAGCAAGGGTGCTCATAATGCGATCTTATGCTAATTCATTTTTGCACCCTGAAAACAGCCTCCTCAGTGACTGCAGATCCAGGGGGAAAAAATCATCTGTGATGGAGTTACACAACAAGCTTTATTTTAAATTGGCTCTTCTTCTGTTCTTTGACACTTTATTGCTTTTATATTATCAATGGATGTGTGCCATGGAATTAATGTACTGATAAATATTTCCTGCAATGTTCATTGTGCAAAAAAAAGGACCTTCACGGAAAGGGATTTTGGGTGGATTTTCAACTGTAAGCTGTTCAGCCTGCTAATGTTGCATAAGGACTACAGCTGACTCATAAACACAGCAACATCTAATTAATATGTTGTTGAGTGCCCAAAGCAAGGTCATTATCACAACACTTCAGCCGTAATCAGGGCTGCTCAGCTTTGACGCTGCAAAGGCAGAGGATGAGATATAAATATTCTGTTCTTCGTGTTGAAGGCTGTTTAAGCTTTAACTACCGCCTCAGGTAGAAAAATAACAAACTGTGGCAAAAGGGAAAAAATGTTTATGACCTCTTTTCCTTTGTAATGCATCTTTAAATGTGCTTTACTGTTTTTAGTCTTTATAGGAATACAATATGCTGAAGCCCATCTCATTAGCCAGTCATGTTGCTCCATCATCAAAATCAAGAAATCCTTGACTGGCTGGAATTTGAAAAAAAAAAAAAAAGGTTTTGCTTTAGCTGCTAATGATAGGTAAGTGTACAACCTAATGCAATTTAAGTTACATTAGAAACTAATTTCCATTTATAAATTAGTAATTTTCTCATGTCTTGGGGTTTAGATTTAGGTCCACAATATCAGGAACATATGGAACACTGATCAGGCCCAATAGTTGTCAGCATTTCTCAATGTTGCAATATTACAACAAATATGTATTTCAACCATTAAGAATATCCCCCTTAATCAGGAAACATGCTACTCTTCAAGCACTACCGAAGAAGAGGTGTCCAGGTCAGGATTTTGTTTTTGTCCCTCATACTATCTGAGTCATTTAAAAAGTTTATTCAGATTTGTAGCAAAATGAGGTGTAGTTCTGTGACGTTATAATCAGTAATAGTTCCTTAATTGTGGTAGAAATGAAATTGCTGTGAATTTGTAGGAAGGTGAAGAAATTCATACCTCTTAGTCCGCTCTGCTGTCTACTTGACTGCAAACTCTTGTGATGAAAATTCAATCCTCTGTTCACTCACTGGAGCCCGCTAGGGGTCTCTGTCAACATCTGCATGCAGCCCAGATTTTTGTGAGCACCAGTGTTCTCAATCCTAAATCCAGAGGCCCAAGCCAGGTCCCAGAAAAGGGTTTAGGGTTAGGGTTAGGGTTAGGGTCAAACGGCTAAACTTCCACACTAGCATGCAGTCAAGCTCTATAGAGCTCTGCTAATGAGCTAATTAGGTGTTTTGAAGTGGAGCTGTAGCTAAAAGTTGCAGGACACCAGTCATCAAGGACCGGAGCTTAAGATAACTGGTTCAGGCTGCACAGGCTGGCAGGGATAATAATACTCCTGTTCAAATGTCAGCGCCAAACACACAGCAAATAAAGAAAGTGACAGGTCAGCCTGCAATTGGAAGAAGGAAAAAACAGCTAAACTTGTTTTAAAGAATTACAGTGAGAAGAGATCAGCCGCTACAGTGATAATACATCTGCTAGGGACAACAAGGATACAAAGACCACATTGCAATTGTGGTGTGAAATCATTTTCTTTTTTTCTAAATGGTTCTTTTCTTCTTTTTTATTCCAAGTATACGCTTTCGCCCCATATGAGGCTTTGGACAGCTGAGCTAAAAATAGTCAGAATAGGGACATGTGCTGGTCACACCGATACACAGATGTACGTGAAGACCTTTAGATCAGTGGAAGGCCAATGTTTGCATGTCAGTTCTCTGTTTTAATGTGACTAATTGATAATTCAGCTCGTAACATGTGGCAGTTTTAGCTGTGGGTGGACAAAATTATTACATTATTTATGTGTTGTTTTCTTGATACATACACTACTCGCTTCACTCACCCCAACTTCTGTAAACACTGAAAGCAAGCATGTGTAAGGAAACTTAGGCCGTGGGGCTGCACTCTACTGATTCCAGTTTTTGCGACGTTTTACACTCAGCTGCTGGTGGCACTATTATTAAGACCAGCTAGACAAGTGTGTCTGCCCTATTTTAGATTATATTAGGCTGTTCCTCTGAGAGAAGAATCTGAAGGACACTGAAGTTCAACAGATGATTCACAAGATAAGACTGTAGATAAGCTAATAAAGATGAATAAATTTGCTGAAAACTAAGGCAAAACTGACAAAATGTTTTATTAAAGATCTGTATTTATGTCATACAATTAGTTCTTGACTGTTGGCAAAGAATTTCATGACTAGTGTTTCAGTCTCCCCAACATGTCAGCTGACAGAAAAAGCTGAGACAGCCCTGGTCCACCGGTCATTGTGTCTGAGGCGGGGCACACCCCAGACAGGTCACTAGTCAATACTAGACACAGAGGAGAAACAACGATACGCATTTACTCCCAAGGACAGTTTAGAGTAAACTAACCATCATGTTTTTTTGGCTGTGGTTCCTCCCACAGCCAAAAAAAACATGATGGAATACCAGAATACCCAGTGAGAACCCACACATGCGCAGGGAGTGCATACAAACTACATGTAGAAAGAACCCGGGCCGGGGTTCAAACCCAGGACTTTCTTGCTTCAATACAAAAGTGCTACCAACTGATCCGCCGTGCATCCCATCTATGGGAAAGCTAATCTCAAATGAAACAAGATAAAAAAAAACGTAAAAAAAGTTGTATACACCTTTCTTTTTGTCGCATTCTGAGTTTTGAATTTCAATAGTAACCTTTTTTTCACAGGCTAACAATAATAATAACAATATTCTTTGTAATATTCTGGTTTCTGTTCGGGTTTTATTTTTGAGTCATTTTACTCTCCTGCTTTAGGTTCTCTGCTTGCTTTGAGTTTTGTCCTGTCTGGGTTTTTATTTACTGTTAGGTTATCTGGTTTTGTCATCTGTTTTAGTCTAAGCTTTATTTTCTGTTTTAGTTTTTTTCTTTAGAGTGATTTTGTTTCTTTGTAAGTTGTGTGTGTAGTTTGTTTATGTCTTGTTAGCTTTTTAGATTTGTCTGTTCTTGTTTTGAGCCTCAGCACTGATGTCTGGTCTAATTACCCACTCTGCACACCTGCCTTACTCCACCCCTGTTGCAATCATCTCTGACCGGTTTCACCTGCTTCCACCTCCATATAAACAGTTGAGACCAGACATCAGTGCCAGGTCGTCCTGTTGAGTATGGGTGAGTCTCCTCCTGCGAATTCTGTATGTTGGTTTGCTTTTTGGATTTTTGACCCCTGTTTCTCCAGAAACCTGAGCCACTCCGTCCTGTCTGTTCCTGCCTTGTCTGCCCTGCTCATCTGTTTATTTTTTGTGCCATCTTTTTGTTCAACAGTCTGTTTGGATTTTTCCCCTGTTTTTGAGTTGGTGATTAAAGAGCTTTTTTTAAAAAGAAACCTCTGCTGGTCTGGCTGAATTCTGGGTCCCCTGCCTCCGATTCATTACAGAACGACCTGGACCATTTAGGATCCATCGCCAGACCAGCACGTTCACATTTTTTTTTTTTTTTTTGTTGTTGCTTTTTCCCTGCTTTTTTTTTTTTCCCCTCCAAGATGAGCCCGCTGCGACCCTGGAGCTCTCTTCCCTGCAGAGCTGGTGTGCAGGCAGCCTCTTTTGAGGGTTCCAGGCTGGCGTTTTGTCCCCCTGGTGTGGGTCCAAGACGCCACCTCCAAGGAAGGAGCGCTCTGCCACAGCCGTTCCGCCACCGCAAACGCCGGCGAGCGGTTGGTCTGGTTGACGCCTCGGCTCCGCTCAAGCCCCGAGAGGGGGTCCGGGAGGACCCGCCTCCGCTCAAGCCCCGAGAGGGGGTCCGGGAGGGCCCGCCTCCGCTCAAGCCCCGAGAGGGTGTCAGGGAGGGCCCGCCTCCGCTCAAGCCCCGAGAGGGTGTCAGGGAGGACCCGCCTCCGCTCAAGCCCCGAGAGGGTGTCAGGGAGGACCCGCCTCCGCTCAAGCCCCGAGAGGGTGTCAGGGAGGACCCGCCTCCGCTCAAGCCCCGAGAGGGTGTCCGGGAGGACCCGCCTCCGCTCAAGCCTCGAAAGGGTGTCCGGAAGGACCCGCCTCCGCTCAAGCCTCGAGAGGGTGTCCGGAAGGACCCGCCTCCGCTCAAGCCTCGAGAGGGTGTCCGGAAGGACCCGCCTCCGCTCAAGCCTCGAGAGGGGGTCCGGGAGGACCCGCCTCCGCTCAAGCCTCGAGAGGGGGTCCGGGAGGACCCGCCTCCGCTCAAGCCTCGAGAGGGGGTCCGGGAGGACCCGCCTCCGCTCAAGCCCCGAGAGGGGGTCCAGGAGGACCAGCCCTCAATCTCAACTCCAGTGTCGGCTCCCCACAGCTCCAAAGCAGAGCCTCCAGTGCCTGCTCCCCGCAGCTTTAAAGCCTCGGCTTCCAGTGCCGGCTCCCCGCAGCTTTAAAGCCCAGCTTCCAGTGCCGGCTCCCCGCAGCTTTAAAGCCCAGCCTCCAGTGCCGGCTCCCCGCAGCTTTAAAGCCCAGCCTCCAGTGCCGGCTCCCCGCAGCTTTAAAGCCCAGCCTCCAGTGCCGGCTCCCCGCAGCTTTAAGGCCCAGCCTCCAGTGCCGGCTGCCCGCAGCTTTAAAAGACAGTCTCCAGTGCCGGCTGCCCGCAGCTTTAAAAGACAGTCTCCAGTGCCGGCTGCCCGCAGCTTTAAAAGACAGTCTCCAGTGCCGGCTGCCCGCAGCTTTAAAAGACAGTCTCCAGTGCCGGCTGCCCGCAGCTTTAAAGGACTGTCTCCAGTGCCGGCTCCTCGCAGCTTTAAAGGACTGTCTCCAGTGCCTGCTCCTCGCAGCTTTAACGCACTGTCTCCAGTGCCGGCTCCTCGTAGCTTTAACGCACTGTCTCCAGTGCCGGCTCCTCGTAGCTTTAACGCACTGTCTCCAGTGCCGGCTCCTCGTAGCTTTAACGCACTGTCTCCAGTGCCGGCTCCTCGTAGCTTTAACGCACTGTCTCCAGTGCCGGCTCCTCGTAGCTTTAACGCACTCTCCAGTGCCGGCTCCTCGTAGCTTTAACGCACTGTCTCCAGTGCCGGCTCCTCGTAGCTTTAACGCACTGTCTCCAGTGCCGGCTCCTCGTAGCTGTAAAGCTCTATTGCCCGAAGCCCTGCCTGTAGTCAGGCCCTGCCTGTATCCAGGCCCTGCCCGAAGCCTGTATCCTGCCCGAAGCCTGTATCCAGGCCCTGCCCGAAGCCTGTAGCCAGGCCCTGCCCGAAGCCTGTAGCCAGGCCCTGCCCGAAGCCTGTAGCCAGGCCCTGCCCGAAGCCTGTAGCCAGGCCCTGCCCGAAGCCTGTAGCCAGGCGCCCCCCTTTAGTCGCCTGTAGCCAGGCGCCCCCCTTTAGTCGCCTGTAGCCAGGCGCCCCCCTTTAGTCGCCTGTAGCCAGGCGCCCCCCTTTAGTCGCCTGTAGCCAGGCGCCCCCCTTTAGTCGCCTGTAGCCAGGCGCCCCCTTTAGTCGCCTGTAGCCAGGCGCCCCCTTTAGTCGCCTGTAGCCAGGCGCCCCCTGTAACCTGTAGTGCGGCGCCATCCCCAACCTTTAGTCCGGCGCCAGTTTCTGTTTTCTCCCTCTCCAGGCGTTGGGCTCTGAGGTTCCTGGTCTGCCGACGGCCTCCTGAAGACCTGACACACCTGGGCCGGGCTCTGGGACGTCCGCCGGACATCCTGACCCACCGGGGCCGTCGTCCGGGGCGACCGCCGGACATCCTGACCCGCCGGAGCCGTCGTCCGGGATGTCTGCCAGACATCCGGCCACTTTAGGACTCAGTTTCAGTTTCGATTCGCCTTTAGAGGGTTGTTTTGTGTTTTTGGACTTGTGTTAGATATTATTTTCTTCTTCAGACTCTAGCCCTCCAGCCTTTAGCCCCCTCCACCCACCCGATTTGACTTAGGTTCTTGTTTTCTTTGGACTCCCGTAGACGTTGGAGGGCGTCTAGAATCCGCCCTTGAGGGGGGGCTCTGTAATATTCTGGTTTCTGTTCGGGTTTTATTTTTGAGTCATTTTACTCTCCTGCTTTAGGTTCTCTGCTTGCTTTGAGTTTTGTCCTGTCTGGGTTTTTATTTACTGTTAGGTTATCTGGTTTTGTCATCTGTTTTAGTCTAAGCTTTATTTTCTGTTTTAGTTTTTTTCTTTAGAGTGATTTTGTTTCTTTGTAAGTTGTGTGTGTAGTTTGTTTATGTCTTGTTAGCTTTTTAGATTTGTCTGTTCTTGTTTTGAGCCTCAGCACTGATGTCTGGTCTAATTACCCACTCTGCACACCTGCCTTACTCCACCCCTGTTGCAATCATCTCTGACCGGTTTCACCTGCTTCCACCTCCATATAAACAGTTGAGACCAGACATCAGTACCAGGTCGTCCTGTTGAGTATGGGTGAGTCTCCTCCTGCGAATTCTGTATGTTGGTTTGCTTTTTGGATTTTTGACCCCTGTTTCTCCAGAAACCTGAGCCACTCCGTCCTGTCTGTTCCTGCCTTGTCTGCCCTGCTCATCTGTTTATTTTTTGTGCCATCTTTTTGTTCAACAGTCTGTTTGGATTTTTCCCCTGTTTTTGAGTTGGTGATTAAAGAGCTTTTTTTAAAAAGAAACCTCTGCTGGTCTGGCTGAATTCTGGGTCCCCTGCCTCCGATTCATTACATTCTTCACTCAGCTTTGCTTTTTGCACACCGGTCCAAGCCAGATACCTGGCGTCTCTTCTTCTACATAAGGTTACTATTAAACGTCAATAGAGGAGGGGGGCTTGTGGATCCTGATTGACGCCATAATGGAGCATTTAGCGATTTGTGTTTGACACCTCTGCATAAGTCATTAACGCTAGTAAAGTGTTTTAGAAGACAGGTGAAACTGAAACACCTCTGATCACTGGCCGTTGATATGAGAAAGGTGTGGAGCAGATTCACAAGCTTGAGTATTTCTACAGATAGCTTCATTGCCACAGATGCCACATCCGTTAACAATGCCGCAGATGATGCTGTAATAATAGAAGTCTTAAATTGCTTCCAGGCAGAATATCAGCCGTGTGTTTGGAACGTTAAAGTCAACAACTTTCTCAAAAGGGAAGACAAGCGGCAAATCAGCGGAGCATTGTCAGTTGAAAACAAGGCTCTGTGGCAAAGCTCAGTACAGGGCAGGGTGGAGAGTAGCTCTTGTTAGCTGAATCAGAGAATCCCTCCTCAGAAGTGTACAGGCTAACTGGTCAGATGGGGAGCAGCAGATGTGGGGTATTGTATTCAAGGTTGTTAGTTAATTTCACTGTTGACTGAAGTGTCATCAGATGCCCTGGAATTATGCCAAAAATCATCAAATAATCACACTTTAATTTGATTTTTATTATTCAGTAAAGGCTAGTGTGGAAAGTTGTGAAACTGATGGTCTGACATCCCTCAAGGAAGTCTCATGTAAACACAGTATAGAAAACTATCTCATCTCACATCAAAATATTAGCCAAAATATTTATTAGGTCCTAGGCACAATACTGCAGACTAGGACTGCCACAAATGATCAATCAATAATCAATCAACCAACATGTGAACTAATTTCTAAATTAGTTCACATGTGGATTCATCTAATCAATTACTTTTCCTCCAAAGATCAGAGGCAATTTTTATATCATCTTTTAATCATTCAAAGTTGTCATTTATTGAATGCTGAAAAAAAGATTAATTGAAAAACCTTAATGTATCACGCAGAACTACTGGTCAAACCAATATACCTCACATAGTGTCCAAAAATTTACTTATTGTCTGCTTAATCGAAGTACTCCCACTTCCCCATCCACCCACCTACCATCCATCCATCCATCCATCCATCCATCCATCCATCCATCCCGTTTCAGATACGTTGTACAGTAGAATGCTTGCTTTTGCTGTTGTGCTTTTTATCTGTTTGTTTTTTACAGTACAGGCTTTGCTGAAGGGTTTTGGGGTTAGTGTTTGTGTTCGGTTGTGTGTGAAATGGCAGAAGGTGGAACTTGCCCATGGCAACAGTCAAACAACAACCACCTCTGTTTTTAAACTCTCTCATTTTAAATTATTTATTTTCACTCTACCAAGCCTTCAGTTAGATAAAAAAAATCAAATGATCACCTGCATACAGTTCTGAGAGTACCGTTTTTCACCTAAGACTGGTGTACGCAGTGCTTGATGCCTTTTACCTTCTAAGTTAACCGATAAAAGTAAAGAATAATTCCTCAAAGTACTTCTGCTTCTAAAGTGATGTTCAAAAACTATATGAACTGTCTTGAGTAGCACACATTGTTACACCTGTGTTTAATGGGTTGTGGGAGTTGTAACTGGGACTTAATTTATCACTGTCATGGAAATAAATGTAAAAAGGTCAGGATTACTTCAGAGATTAATTAAATTACCCAAATACAAGATAAGTAATGCAAACAACACAGCTTGATATTTTCCTTCTGTATAACAGATTTAGTTGGTACATTCACACCATGACCACCAACCTTAATCTGCACCAATTTTCCAGAACAAACACAATGTCACCTACCACAAATGCAAATCCTCCCTCTATCATCACCATCTGAAAAATTCATTAAAACCCCCTGGCTCTTCCCCAATGTGTCTCTCACTAATGGCATGTCACATACCTAATATATGAGTGTAATCTAAAATCATAGATTTTGTAATGGAAATCCACATGTGTAGCAAAATCCAGTTAGGTGCTTATTATTAATAGTCTCTGGCATGCATTTCAATTGCAAAGTGGATAAAACTGCATGGAGTCACCTGATCAAACACGTCGAACTGGACCGTGCATCAATAATTCAGGAGTTACGAGGGTCCCGTGGGGAAATCTGGACTTCCCTCCTCATCACTTCATCCTCAGCATTGATTTGATGTGAACTTGGACCATCTGTCCTATGTTAATTGCACATGTGCTGCAATGTAGCTTCATCGGTGGGCTGAACTACAGACAAACGCATAGATAAAAGTGCCTTATGGCTGTACAGGTGAGTGTGAGCGGTTCATTTACTCCTAAACACAGTTGGTCACCCGTCAAGCACGAAATGAAATTCAGTGCTGCTTTTTCTGGCAGCTGGACAGAAGTAATCTATGCGCTTAATCAATCAACAAGGCCTAGACATTTACTCAATCACATCCTGGCCTCTAAAGGCATTGTTTACTGAGTCTGGAAAAATGCACCCATCACATCTTAGATGGCGTTTTTAGAGCTCCTGTACAATGGGGTATGGACTTTCTGCATAGTGATGAGTGGCTTTGGGGGGATATAGTCAAAGTGTATTTCTCTTTCTAGCTCTAATGTAGATGGCAATGCTTCACGTTTTTGCTCTTGGTTACGTTTTCCAACAAGCACAAAATAAGGCATGGAGAAAACCTTTTGATTTAAGATGGAGGGAAATGGTAATAGTGAGCAAAGATGTTGATCTGAAATCATCCCAGACAATCCCAGAGCAGCAAATGGTGGGTGAAGTCCCACTCGACAATGACACAGGGAAGAACAATGGACAAAACAGAGAAGAAGAAAAAGCTAAAGTGAGGAGACAAGATAAAAGAGTGATGTTCATTTCAGAGAAAATTGGGATTACCCCATGGTCTCCTGGAAAATCCATCACCATTTGAACACACCAAAACCCAGTTTCAGTGTCAAGGCAGTCATGGTGCAATATCACCTCTTTTCATCCTTTTCCCAACTAATATTGGTGGTTTCTGCACCTCAACCATCAGTTTAAATCTTCCAATGGAGGACCAAATACTGTGATTTCATCATCATAGCAGCATCAGAGGATGACTGTAAAACAGGATTTTTACGTAGACTGATGCAGAACACAGTGTGCCATTTTGCAAAGCAAAACCTGTCGAGTGCAGTCAACTGGAAATATGTACGAGTGATCACTCTGAACAGATTACACCTTTTCTTCGTGGTGTTCCTCTTCCTCCACATCACTGAATGTCAGGGCTTTTTTTGGCAGTAAGATGGGTACATCTTGCACTTGAAAACCTCACAGCTTCCAACAGTCAACTACTCAATTTCAGATGTTCCTTATTCTCCAGAGCTGCTCTTGCTCCACAGAGAGCCCGCGACACATTAACCTCTATTTTCCAATGGCCTGATCATGGCATATTTTTATTTGCATGGAATTTGTGAATTGTTCACTTCAGCTGCAAGATTAGATTGTTTTCATTGCACCCAGAACAGTTGGTGAAGCAGCTGCCAACAACTTTAGATAAAAAAAAAACAATAAGAGCCAAAAATAAAACATAACAGCTATCCTGTTGGAAAAATGTAACTGGAAAACAAGACAAAGTTTTTAAGTTCTCACATAGAGTGTATGATGTTAATTCTCTGAACCACTGGTTTTCCACTACATTTTACTCTGCTGGAGTTCCTATGCAACAATTTTCACTTTTATCTTGAAATACTTTACGTATGACTTTTGAATGTCAGTTAATTTTAACACATGCTCGGTATCCTCACTGCAAGATAATAGTTTTGTTGTATTTGTTTCATTCCCAACTAAAAAAGCTAAAAGCACTGTTGACTTAAAAACAATGGAAAGGCTTTGAAGAGAATGACTGGTTTAAAATAATTTTGTATCCCTTTTTACACACATTAAATACTGATAAATCTGACTAATAAAGCTGCACTGTCCATCTGTTGCAGGAGAGACAGCACAGCTTGCAGCTTCCATTGCAGGAGGAGCAACAATTAAGCATAAACTTCAGCTGAGCAGCAATTAGCTTGAATAAAAACAGATAGGGTGACGGGGGGGAGGGGAATTTGAATTCCCACAAAATATTATGCACTTATATAAGCAGGCACCAAATGACCGAAAATCTTGTGCTTTCATGTCTCTCCCTGCTGCTGCCCCCACATCACATTAAAACCTGTGGCAAAAAAAAAAAAAAAAGAAATCACTGCTCTTGGAAGACCTTGTGTCTGTTTTACACAACTCAGAGCTACATATATTATAAATCTATTTAGTTTAAAAGATGAGAATTTGACTCTGTGAGACATTGTTTTAATTAATCACATCTTTTTATTCGAATTAGTAGAAGGAATAAACTTAATTTGTGATTCGCATTTCGAAAACAAGCATCTGCTCCAGCCTGTTCGTGCTATGAGTCTACAATTGTGAGCGCCTTCAGACCCTATCTCCATGTAGGTTATTGTTGTAAATTCACCTCAAACAGCTTCCAATACTTTCTCCATGCAGTCGATTAAAAAAAGCTATTTAAAAAAGTATTTTACAGATTTTATTTCTTTTTTTCCATATTTGTTACTCCTGAGTGTTTCAGATAACCGAGCTGTTTTAATATCAGAAAAAATAACCTGAACAAATACAGAAATCACTTTAAAACTCTGCGGAATTACTTTAGTTAAGCCACATTGAAGGGTTTTCGAACATGAATGTCATGTTTAAGGTCACATCACAATATCTTCCATCCATTTGTCATCTTCTGATAATCAGGGCAAGAAGTCCAGGAGAGAAACCCAGACATCCATCTCCTCAGCAACATCCTCCAGCTCATTCTAATAATACATTTTATTTTTAAAAATCACCTTTCAGAACACTCAAGGACACTGTACAGAACAAGCAGAAGAAAGATAAAACTATAATAAAAGTGAACAGTGAGCCAGCAATCACAGAGTGTGCACTATTGCACAAATGCATTTTGAGTTTAGACTTCAACTGGTAGAGGGTGTTGGTGTTGCAGATGTCTGGAGGAACAGAATTCCCGCTCTGCTCCCCATGGTGCTGAGGCGGAAAGGAGGAACGGTGAATCGATGTGAAGCAGATCAAAAAGGTCGGGGGGACCAAGGCTGTGGATGGCCTTGAATGTGTACAGAACGATTTTGAATTCTATTCTGAATCCAACTGGGAGCTAGTCTAGCTGCTGTAGGAATGGATTGATGTGATGAAAAGAGGGAGCAGCTGAATTCTGATCCACTTGTAGCTTATGGGGGAATTTCTGAGGAAGGCCAAAGAGAAAAGTTACAGTAATCAATGTGTGATGGGACAAGACAAGAATTAATGCAGAGTGAGGGGAAAGAGAGGGACGAAGGCGATTAATGTTGTGCAGATTAAAAAAGAGGCAGAACGGGTGATGTTATTTACATGAGAGGTAAAGGATAGTATGCTATCGAGGATGACCCCCAGACTCTTAACCTGAGGTGGTGAGGCAGACATTACAGAACCATCAAGTAAAAGGGAGAAACTTTCTAACCTGGCAAGCCAGACTGCTAATGTGTAGCACTCTCTGTTCTGCACATTATCAATCTGGGACTGCTCCCATTGAATCCATTTGGAGAAAGGATGGACATTCAGCAGAACTCTGAGCTGATTGGGCGAAGCGACACCTAGTGCCTACCGACTAAAGGTTGGTTTTAACTAATCACAGTAACAAATTACTGTGAGTAGTAATTTAGTACACCGAGGACACTTAGTGGAGACCTGAGATGTCCCAGGAATGGAGGAAGTCCAAACCCAACATGACAAAAAGACCAACAGAAAATTGCGTACACATTCACATTCACATGTTTCCACCCTAGTGCCCCCACATGCAAACACTCTTACCCATAAAAAAGGGATGCAGTACACAAACTCACACTCACCACACATATGCTATA
Organism: Fundulus diaphanus; assembly: GCA_037039145.1. Classification (NCBI taxonomy): domain Eukaryota; kingdom Metazoa; phylum Chordata; class Actinopteri; order Cyprinodontiformes; family Fundulidae; genus Fundulus; species Fundulus diaphanus. The sequence goes on from CM073133.1 coordinate 45,424,286, forward strand.
ATCCCAGGTCCAGGCACCAGCACCCCAGAGGGGTATCACCATCACAACCCGACCTACCTGGTCCATACTGCGGCCCTAACCCCCCACACCGATCCCAGCCTTCACAGAACCCAAGCTCCTGAGGCCCCGCCAGGACACCGTTCCAAAGGCGACACACCCCAGGAACCCTAAGCCCTGGACCCACCTCAAATCCACCCAGGAGCAGCACAGCTACCAGGCCAGTATCCCGTGTCTGCTGGTGCAGAACCCCCCAAGAGCATCACAAGTGGGCGCTGGAGGCCGACCCCAAAGCCCCACCCCAGTGGGGGCCACAGACCCCGGCGCCGGACCCACCAGACACCCCACTCCAGGCACCCTCCAAACCCCCAAGACCCAGGCACACCCCCCCCCCAATTCAGCCACCATGCCCCACAGGACACATCCAACAGCCCCCCACTCCCACTAGGTGATGGAGTCAATCAAAGGAGCCCATAGGGATCGATCTGATGTGGAGGCAGATGTTGTCTCAAGGCTAACATAATGCAACAAAAGATCTCTATATTGATTGATACTCAGATTTGCATTTGCTTTTCCAAATCATGAGGATAGTTTTTTTTGCAATGCATAAGGCAGAGAAAGCCATGCAAACTGATTTTTTTCCCAAAGTGCTATCATGTATGTTATGCAGCAAGCAAACAAATGTTTTCTTGTCCCACCTTGCTGTAAGGAGAATTTCCCTAAGGGGATACGATAAAGTGATACTTGATACTGATGGGGAAGGTGACATTTTACTCCTCAGGCACTTTGACAAGTTCTTACATATCTGGATCCAGAACCTCTGAACAGGTATACATAACCATAGTGCATGAATATAACTGTCAGGATTATTGCCTGTGCACTGTAAACAGATATCAGATTGTGCAAAACCCATCCTGAATAATCTTTGACCTGTATACTGTACTCTATGAAGGATTTTGTATTTTTTTAAGTTGTAAATTCAGGTTTCTAGTCATTTTGAAAGTTCTTAAACATATCTGAGACCGGGGGTTTTGTTAAAAACTGACTGATAAACTGCTTCCCGTTTCATAATATGAAGAGATATTGAATCATCTAGTTTAGACAGTGTCCTGTATAATTTAGACAGTATTTTTGGGAGTTTAGATCAAGGAACTCTAATACATTTATGAGAATTTGTAAACCACCTTTAATGAGCTTAAATATTTTTTTATTATAGATTTAATTTGTTGATATTCTAAGAATTAGTTTTTATCAATACCATATTGTATATTTAATCTATCAAATGTGATAAACTCAGTTCCTTCCAATGTATGTTGAAGGTATTCAATACCTGTTTCATATAATTTTGTTGTAGGATTTGAGGATTATTCCAGATGGGTATACAGTTACACGGGATAAGTGATGACTCTGTCATTTTAAGAAACTCCCACCATGCTGTGAGAGAAGAGCTGATGTTGATATTTTTAAAGCATGCATGTCATTTTATATTTGAGCTAATAAACGGCAAATCAGAAATCTTGATATTATCACAGATTTTCTGTTATGTGTCTTGCCAGGTCTCATCTAAGGGATTGTTTTAATCATTTTGAGACGTATTGTAGCCTATTTGCTAAGAAGTAGTGATGAAAGTTAGGCTTATCTAGTCCTCCTTCATCTTTATTTTTCTGTGGTGTCTTTGAGCTGATATGGTGGGGGTTATCTTTCCAAATAAATTTTGTGATGGAGGAGTCCAGATATTTAAACCAGTCAAATGATGGTTTGTTGGGGATCATTGGGAGTAAGTAATTAATTCAAGGTAAAACCATAATTTTAATTGAAGCAACCCTTCCCATAAGTGAAACTGGTAGAGATCTCCATCTGTCAAGATCATCTTCTATTTTCTTTAAAAGAGGGATGTGGTTAAGTTTTTTTTAAATCTGCCAACTTAGACGACACCGTAATACCCAAATATTTAATACTCCCTGACTTTTGACAAATTTATAGAGTAATCTGAGACTTTAGAGAAAGATTCTGGTAATCTAATTACTTGAGAGAGAGAGGTGTTTGAGTGCTGTAATACATCATCTGCATAAAAAACTAATTTTATTCTCTATTTTCATGCATTTTATACCTTTAATATCATTAGTTTGTCTAATTGTTGCTGCTAGTGGCTCAATAAAAATATCAAACAGTGAGTGAGAAAGTGGGCATCCTTGCCTGGTCCCCCTCTGGAGACAAAAGCTGGAAGATGTTTGGTTATTTGTCCTGACACATGCTGTTGATAAACTGTATACATTTTTAACCAATTTATTAAAAAAAGGTCCAAAACCAAATGTATGTAGGTTAGCAAATAAACATTTCCAGTTAACTTTATCAAACGCTTTTTCTGCATCTAAAGACAATATACTAACATTAGTGCCTGTCACGCCCGCTGACAGGGGGGGACAAATGGGTCCATTGTCCCGGGCCCAGGACGGAGGGGGGGGGCCAAAAACGGACACTCTGACCATTAAAATACAGGCTGAAGTAATTTTTCAGAAAATATTTGTGTGAAAAATATTTAATATTAGAGTAACTAAATATATACATATATATCTGCATTAGGTATATGTAATATGTTTTCTTTAAATAAGGGGCCATTAGAACTCCCCCACCCACCCCAACATAAAATGGTTTGACCATTAGGACGGCTGGCTGCAACTTTGAAAGTTCGTTTCGCTGCAAACTAAGAATGTCAGGTTTTTAGATGTCCGGCGCACAGAAATGAAAAGAGGAGAGAAAAAGAGAAGATGACACCAAAAGCTCAAGGGATTTTATGAGTAAATATTTTTTTTAAAACTGAGGATGAGTCAGGAACAGGTCTAGGAACGGAATTGCAGAGGAATGATGCCCATCCAGAGCCAGGTAAGAAGCAATGCGTTTATCATGGGGGGGGCCTTGCTGCCAGATCGGAGAGTCTGAGCATAGTGGCTCAGAGACGGATCACGCCGTTAATTTCAATGATCCCGCGTTATGGCCAACAAAAATGACTGATTCTGATTGAGTGAATGTTGTGCGTTTAACAACAAAAAGGAAGCCTTTATCAGAGATGGCAAATGAACCGCCAGCAGATTCAGAGGGTCTAACCACATTTATGAAGTGAAGTCATCTAAGACTTAATTGGAGGACAGAAACAATATTTCTGTAAACAGCAGGTTATTGAATAAAATAAAAGGCATAGGAGAATGAAGTATACAGTTAAGTTGACTTTTGTGGTGTGTGTGTGTGTGTGTGTGTGTGTGTGTGTGTGTGTGTGTGTGTGTGTGTGGTGGCTCCAGGTGTAGAGGGGGGGCCCCAAAAAGACTGTGTTGTCCCGGGCCCTAGCAAAGCTGTCAGCTGGCCTGGTGCCTGTGGTCAACACAATACAAATCCACAAGTTCTTATCCAGTCTCTATAGATAGAATTGAAGAATTCTATGAGGAACCGAAAGTAGGCCAAAGCTCTAGAGGCATGGGAGATTAGAATAAATAATGTTTGTTTTTAATGAAAACAATAGGCACTGAAAGGCAAAAAGTCTAGAAAAATAAAGCCTTTATGTGAAGCAGAGTGTCATATAAAAAGTGTGTTTTGGAAAATAAACAAGCATTACTGCAATTCTGCACTAGGACTTGAAGACAGAAAACAACTAACTAAAAACTTACTGGAGGTAAAAAAAATTAGGAACAGACCAGATCAGTTTAAAAGTTCATTGTAATTGAAGCAAGTGGGTTCCAGTTGCTGGGGCTTTCTGGAAAAGAAATGGCAGGGGTTAGAACTGTAAGGTATATAATATCAGATCACCCTCAGCATTGTATTCTACAGGTACAAATTTATGTGGCGTTTGAAAATGCATACAAGCTGACTTTGAACAGACCTTTGTATACACAGGTCTGTTGAAAAGTCTTCAAGTGCTTTTAGATAGATTTAAATACTTTAATTCCATAGACATTGATCTTGAGATTGTCCGAAAGTACGTGAATGCATGTAAAATGATGGTCTTGGAAGTAATGACATTATTATAGCGCTTAGAGTACATTAGTACACTCTTCAGTACTTGATGTCTACTTCTAACTGGTTTTATGGCATATTTTGGAACAAATCCACCGAAACATAAAGGAAAGTTTTAAAAGATACATTGGAATCAATTTTTGTCATTGTTATCATAGTCTGATGTCTGACCAAACAAATGATTTTTTTTTTACACATCTTTCTTTAAAGTTACATCAGGTATTCATAAAACTAAACTATGTGCACATTACTTTCCCTGAGACACAGCCCATGTTGTTCAGTTCCATCTTTATCTGCTAAAGAAATCCCAAAGATTCCTTATCCAACCCTTTCAGAATCCCCTAAGTAGTTAGATGTCATGTTTGTTTGTTTAACACTTCTTAGCCAATATTTATTATTATGTTTGTGGGATTATTAATATATTAAAAAGTGGTTCTTTTACTGACTACGATAGATGCAATGCAGTATCTTGGTTTTTAATTGAAGGGTTAATTTTGTGATTCTGAGAAAAAAAATATTCTTCATAATGCATTCCTCTTCTTAAGTTCCCAATTTTGTAATGCCAGAGCAGACAGAGAATTGATGTTTGAGCCAGACACGGTGTTGCACTATAAAAGGTTTATTAATAATACCAGAAACCTGGTGCAGACAGGAAAACCCTGAGCAGGAGAAAGACAAAGCCTGACGATGCAGGGTGCAGACTGCTCACAGTGGGAGGTGACAGGTAGGAGGGCTGAGGCTAGATCTGTCTCAGAAGAATGGGCTTGGGTCATACACATGGAAGCTGCACTTGGCAGAAAGATCCTGTGGGTCTTGGTCAGGTTTGTAGTTGTGGTTCAGTCCAGGATGTGGCCAGAATACAGAAGGCAGCAGTAGATGTCCGACAAGGGCGAGGCAAAGAAGGAAAATCAGGGAAAACGTGGTCAAGGTCAAAACTTAGACAGGGAAAAACCTCTGTACTCTATTTTCACCACGGCTTTCAAAAATCTGGTGTTGGCTGTTTG